>JAJIBD010025591.1:0-39638 GCA_021461705.1 Cryptotis parvus
TCAGAGGATCTAGGGGTCACTCTTAGATATATTTGGCAAAAGTTAAATGGACACTGCTATTAATGCTTGTGTCGAGCAATGCAGCCTCTATTTGGACCCTGAGATGCTGAGGGCCATAGAGCTACACCCAGCCACATTCTAGGCCAGGAGCTACTGGGGATTAGAATCAGGGTTTCACACAAACAAACATAAGCCCCTGACCCTGAGCAAGGTCTCCACTCCCAACCCATTAAACTGCAAGGACTGTGGTTTTTGCTTTGGTTTTTGTTTTGTTTCGGGATCACAGCCAGCAGTGTTCAGGTCTTACTCCTGGTGGGCCTGGAGGACCATATGAGATGCTGGGGATGGAACCCATGTCGGCTCATGCAAGGGCAAATTCCCTAGCCACTGTACTATCTCTCCAGACACTGAATTTTTTGAAAAGTATACATATCTATACAAAATATGTTTATTTAAATAAAATGCAATAACAAAGTTCTTCCTTACTGTGACCAATAAGTAGAGAGGTGGTGGAGAGAGAGTGAGAGAGGGGACAGGGACAGAGTGGGGAGAAGAGATGGGGAGTGGACAGAGAGAAAGAGAGGAACAGAGAGACACAGAGATGGGAGACAGAAGGTTTCCTTTCTCCAAATGGCTATCAACATTTATTGAGAGTAAAAGGCAATGCAGCTTTCTCCTCTGAGAAATTCATCTTTTTCTAGTGAAATTATTCAATTGAACTGCACAAAGATTTATAACTCATTCCCTACCACTAGCTTAACATGGCAAATTTACTATCTAGAAACATTGGCTGCTTGGCCCCTGATGGAAATTAGTGCAAAGATTCACATCTCACACAGGGTCTTTCCAGCTACCAATTTCTTCCTCTAATGTTTTCAGACTTATGAAGCAGTGCCAGATTCTGAACTTCCCTTCCATGTCAAGGTTTAGTTCTTATGAATTTGTTCAATTCCTCCTGAGAAGCAGGACATGGCCAGGTCTTTGCAGGTTGCTCTTATCACCTCATTTTAACTTTGTACAATTCTAATGATTTCTCATTTGAAACTGAATGCATCCAATTAGTTTGTGTTTTCAGAGAAGAATTCTAGAAAACTTTCCTGGGTACAATTTCAACACTGGTGGGGGTAGGGAGGGCATATTCAGCAGTGCTCAGGGAACCATGCAGGAGGTCAAACCTGGGTTGTACAAGGCAAGTACCTGCCGTACTATTGCTCCAGTCCCAAATTCCTGATTTTGAAATAAAATATGAACCAACACAGGGATTTAGTTAGCTTCTCTGAAACCGAGGGAAAACATTGAATAACGGAGAAATGAGGGCATGGGCCTCTTTCTTACCCAAGGACATAGGTTACAAGAGATGTTTTTCCCCTTGATTGCAATTGTTCAAGATTCAATTTGAAGGTTGTCTAGCTTTTGGAAATAGGGTAAAAGTCTAGAATTTAGTGGCCAATTACCCTTTGTTTCATAGTCTATTTCTAATGAACATGAAATGATTGTTCCTAAAACTTACCTTCCTAATGTGATTTTGGTGGCAAATACTTGTTAATGGTTTTCTACTCTGAATCTTTAGATTTGCAAATAGAATGGGGAAAATGCCCTTTTTATTTTATTTTTAACTTTTTATTATACCACCGTGAGACATACAAAGGTTTCATCATTGAACAAGGTGTTCATCATTGATTCTTGGTAATGCAGTATTCCAGCACACCATCCCTCCACCAGTGCCCCATTTCCACCACCAATGTACCCCCTCCTGCCCACCCCCAGGCTGCCTCAATAGCAGGTACCTCCCCATTTCTTCTCTTTCTCTCTCTGTCTCTCTGTGTCTCTGCATCCTCTCCTTATTTTACACATTGTGGAAATGCCCTTTTTAAAAACCTACCAACTTGTTATTAGGATTATATCTAAAAATGCTCTACTAGATTACTAGACTCAAAAAATAGCATTTGGTATGTCAGTGTGGATTCTCTATGGTGACTAAGATCTAGCAGTCATTTTTATTTTATTATCTTGTTTAATAACCTCAACAAAAGTTTGAAATAGATCCAGAGATAGTACAGAGGGCAAGGAGCTTGCAAAGGGTCACCCTAACACCTCAGGGGTCACGCCTGAGCACAGAGTTAGGAATAGGCCCTGAATATATCTGGGTGCAGTCCAAACATCACCATCCTAACAAAAAAACAGCGCAAAGCATGAATTTTGCCTGCGCCTTACTGCTTCAGGGAAAATGACCTCTGAAACAGCTATGACAACAGAAGCAAAATGCTACCAACATGGGAGATCTGAAGCACTCAGATTTGCCGTCAAAATTCCTGCATCTTCTGGGTCAGAGAGATAGTACAGCAGGTAAGGCACTGCCTTACATGCTGCTGACCCAGATTCAGTCCCTTGGGACCAAATATGGTCCCTGAGCCTGGCCAGGAGTGATCCTAGCACAACGCTAAGGAATAAGCCCCAAACACAGCGAGGTGTGGTCCCCAACAGAAACAGACAAATAAGCAAACAAAAAGCAAGGAAAGAAAATCTATGCTTTTTCCTGTTACATTATAGTTGCATATTCAGCAGCCAAATATCTGCAGGCCAGACCTAGATGCATTTTATCTGTAACTGAAAGTTCTGCAGACAAAGAACAAGCTGGAAACATTCATTTCATTAGCATCTCCTGTAGCCTAGCAATGTATCATGTTCAGAACAAAAGATGTTTCTTCCCTGTGCCTTTAAGGTGGCACCTGACAAGCACAAATCCAAAATGTGACCTCCAGAGTCAGGGGCGCTGTCTCCTTTGCCAAGGTATCGAAAATCAGATGGGCTGGACATGTAATGTGATTTGGAGTCAACTGCTGGACTTGAGCCATTACCAACTGGATCCCACAGGATGTCAAAAGATCACGTGGCCACCCACCTACAAGATGGTCAGACTTCTTTGTCAAGACCCTGAATGAACGGTTTGAGGCTCTTTGTATTCCTGAAGCAACCAGATGCCATTGGGCTACACTGGCACGTGATAGGGTCAAATGGAAATATTACTGGCGCCCGCTCGAGCAAATCAATGAATAATGGGATGTCAAGTGATCAAGAATCATGGGGGCACAGCAATAGCACAGCAGGTAGGACTTTTGCCATGACAGGACCAACCCAGGTTCAAACCCTGGCATCCCATGTGGTCCCCGAGCACTGCCAGGAGTAATTCCTGAGCATTGCTGGGTGACCCAAAAGAAGATAGATAGATAGATAGATAGATAGATAGATAGATAGATAGATAGATAGATAGATAGATAGATAGATAGATAGATAGATAGATAGATAGATAGATAGATAGATAGATAGAGATAGATAGATAGGTAGGTGATAGATAGATGATAGGATAGATAGATGGAAGGAAGGCTGATAGATGAAGATGATGGATGATAGATGAAGGAAGGATAGATGATGGATGAAGATGATGGATGATAGATGAAGGATAGGAAGGAAGTGAAGGAGATAGATGATAGGATAGATGATAGATAGATAGTGATAGATGATAGGAAGAGATAGATGAAGAGATAGATGATAGATAGATAGATGATAGAGAAGGATAGATAGATAAACAAACAAATGAATGAATGAATAGATAAATGAAAGAATGAATAAATAAATAGATAAATAAATAAACTCCCCTCTCCTCAGAGCTCCACCCAGCAGAAGAGCTGATTACAGCCTGGCTCTCATGGCCGCTTGCGGCCGGGTGATTCATCAATAAATGCTCAAGTTTTGAGGTGACTACAAGAGTATGCCACCTGCATGGCAGAGCCTGGCTAGCTACCCGTGTTGTATTTGACATGCCAAATACCAGTAACAATTATAGACCTCATTCCCATGGCTTGATGGAATGGTTTAAGGCTCTTTATGTTCCTGGAGTGGGCAGGTGCCCTTGGGCTATCTCACATGTAACAGGACATATTGAGATCTTACTGGTGCCCGCTCAAGTAAATAGATGATCTATGGGAAGTTAAGTGATCAAGTGATCAAGTGACCTCTAACCACTTCCTAGGATTTAGAACCTTTGACTCCTGTGTCAGGCAAAACCAAAATTCTTTCTGTAGGATTAGGAATGTTGTTCAAATGGCTGGAGTACATGTTTGCATCTGAGAGCCTGGGTCTGATCCCCAGCATAGCAAGGTTCCTAGAGCACCACCAGGAGTGACCCCCAGAGCATAGAGCCAGGAGTGTTGGGGAGCCGCTGGGGTCCCCAATAGTATCAGAAGTTCTCTTCTACCTCTGAGGCTCCTGGAGAACAGATGAAAACTCCTGAGTCCAGCGCAGTTCCAAAAAAGGCTTTTAATAGTACAAAAGCCTTTACTGTAGCATTTGCCTTGTGCTCAGCCAACCAGGGTTTGATCTCCGGCATCCCATATGGTCCCCAAGCACTGCCAGGAGTAATTCCTGAGTGCAGAGGCCAGGAGTTAACTCCTGAGCATCACTGGGTGTGACCCAAAAAGCAAAGAGAGAGAGAGAAAGAAAAGAAAGAAAGGAAAAAGAGCTCTACCGCAATCCAACACAATGAAAGAATTCTAGCTCAGGTCAGAATTTAGACCATACAAAAGATCCCAAGTCTCCCACCAAAGAGAGGTTCTCACCTGAGAGGAGTTCTACCCAAAAAGGTAGGGTTACATAATATGTACCTATATTTAGTACAGATAAAGCAGTATTCTGTATCTGTCTCTCTCCTTCTGGCTAATTCATGGTCCTGTCAATGGAAATTATCACGTTTAGAGGCTAGGAAGAGAAATGAACAGTGTGCTAACATTTTGAGTACTAAGCCAACCTAGAACTGAGCTAAATAGAGGCAAAAGATACACACACCCTTTTTCTGTATCTCTGGGAAGGAAAAAAGAGAAATGGAAGAAATAAAGAACCTGACTGGACAGGGCTGGTGAGCACTGGTGCGGGATGGGCTGCAACACTGTTTGACCAAAACCCAAATATGAACTTTTTATATATCTTTGTAATTTTAAAAATAAAAAATTAACAAAAAAAGATAGGGAAAAGGCGAAGAGGGCGAGTGCCTCCAGTCAGTCCCCTTATAAACACCAAAGTAATCCTAACTGTTGACAGGGAGTGTCCTGTCAACAAAGAACCCTAAATGAAATGTAGAAGGGAGATGCCACACCCTATTACAGGTATAAACAAAGAATGATACCAAGGACTAATCCCTTTTTCAGATATTATCTCTTATGTAAAACACTGGAGCGAGGGGGGGGCTGGTATAAAGTAACACATCTTAATTTCATGGGATTCATGTAATCTTGTACACACAAAATCCTTCTTATTTATTATCTTCACCAGGGTGATTCTGAGTATCTTGTTCTCTGTATACTGAAAGGGTCACATTTGCCTGCATGAGGGCAAACTAGTATGATCCTTCCTATAATCTTAAAGATAGTCTCAACGTAGCCAGGGTGGTAATCTCCTGGTAAATTCTAACTGTCCCATTCTGGGTGCAGTGGGTATAAAGAGGAGCTGTGCCCAATCTAGAGAACATAGAAGTCTTAGTAGATGTATAAGTCAGAAGTTATTCAGTTTCAAGGTGACTCTGTAACTGCCACACCTCTATCAGTGTTTACAGAGAGATCTCATTAGAATGAACCTTGGCTTAAGAACATGTAAGTAGATTAAACTGCGAGTGGGTAAAACAGCAAAACTCCCAAACTAGCTAAGCCTGTCATCCAACACAGGAGTAACCCCAAGCACCACCAGGTGTGGTCCCCATATCAAACAAAGACCACTTTCTTTAGTCAGAAAGGCTTACAGCCAAAATATTTCATTCTGCATACAGTTCCTGTGAGAACAAGTTTTTTTCTTGAAGTCTGTGTTTTGCTTGTTATGACAGTCACTAGTAAAACATTTTTTATGTATCCATATAAGATGGTGATATAAAACTTTCCCCCCTGAAAACATGCGCTTATGGAGAAAAGAGGTTACTTCATGCCCATATAAACTGCCATGGTGAAAATTATTCTGTCCTTTTTCACTGACATTTTACCTCTAATACACAGACATTGGCTGCCCCTGCAAAATCTAAATCAACAGCCAAACAAGACTGGATTTTGTAGTGATAAAGCAATAAAGAGTAATTAAAATTCTCAAATGAGGGCTGTATTCTGGGTGCTATCAGTCTAAAGAATATTTATGTGCAAATTCCATCCACTATTTATTGACTATCCATTTTATGATATGCACACCAGGGACTTAAAACTTTACACTCAGAGCTGAAGAGCAACATTTCCCTCTAAAGACAAGTCTGCTGTGCTTCAATAAAACTTTATTCACAAAGAAGGAGGAGGGCAGAGGCTAGAGTTTGGCATCAATTGTAGTTTGCTGGTCCTTCCCATAAACCTGCAGAAAGATAAGTGAAAGAAAAACATTCAACTGAAAAAGTCACAGCATCAGAACTTATGAAAATTATAAAATTATTTCATAAAGTTGAAGGATACAAAAAATCTCTATACTTAAATCAGATGTATTTCCATTTACTAACAATGACCAATGGAAAGAGAAATTGGAAAATAATCTCATTTATAGTAGTTATTATATAACACATGTGTATTTCATATTTATATTTTGTTTTATTAAGAATATGAAGACAATTCATTGAAAACTAAGACACCTATAAAAGATTTTGAAAACAGATAAATGAAAAGATGTGTCATATGCATACGAGTTGGAAAAATTATTGTTAAAATGCCCATACTAAATAAACTGTTCTACAGAATCAGCTAAATACTACCAAAGTTCTAATCACATTATTTTCAGAAATGGAATAATTTTAAGATTCCCATGAAATAACAAAAGATCTGAAAGACCAAAAGTAACTTTAGGAATGAATAAAAATTCTACTGGTACCATAATTAGACTAATTTCAAAGTCTATAGAAATGAAGACACTGAGGTAATGGTATATGAAGAGGCACACAGATAAGTAGAAATGAAAGTTCAGAAATAACTATATATATATATTATAATCAATTCATTTATGACCCAGGATGGACAATGGATCACAAATATTTTTAGGTATAGTCTTCTCAATAATGACAGGACAAAGAAATGGTTAAGGCAAAATCACTTGATCACTTGATATCCCATTACTCATTGATTTGCTCGAGCAGGTGCCAGTAACATTTCCATTTGACCCTATCATGTTCCAGTGTAGCCTAATGGCATCTGGTTGCTTCAGGAATAAGAAGAGCTTCAAACCATTCATTCAGGGTCTTGACAAAGAAGTCTGACCATCTTGTAGGTGGGTGGCCAAGTGACCTTTTGAAATCCCATGGGATCCAGTCATAACGGCTCTAGTCCAGTGGTCAACTCCAAATGGCATGTGTCCAGCCCGTCTGATTTTCAATGCCTTGGCA
This sequence comes from Cryptotis parvus, assembly GCA_021461705.1. Lineage (NCBI taxonomy): Eukaryota > Metazoa > Chordata > Mammalia > Eulipotyphla > Soricidae > Cryptotis > Cryptotis parvus. The sequence continues at coordinate 7,391 of JAJIBD010025591.1, forward strand.
AATGAGACAGCATTCCTTACTCTGGAACAGCGACAGAAGTCGGAACTCCGGATTCCTTCTCTCACTTGAGTGAGGTGCAATATTCCAAGCTTAGCTCTTTTGATTCCTCTTTGGGAGACCCAAATAGCATTCTCATCCTGCTTTCATAGGGCCCAGGTCTCTGAGGCATATGTTGATGCAGGGTGAATGGTAGAGTCGAAGAGATGTGCCCAGAGACGGAGGTTCTTTGTCTTTTTATCTATTTCTTTCATGCTTTTGAAGGCATTTTATGCTGCTCTCTTCCTCCTGCGCAGCTCAGGTTTTAGGTCATTGATCATGTTGAGTTCTTGAGTTAGGTACATATAACTGCTGCATTCAGAGATGTTTGTTCCATTGAGAGTGAATGGGGCCTCTGGAACTAGTTCGTTTTCATGAACATAGTTTTGTTGAGATTCAGCTGTAGACCTATCTTTCCACATTCTCGTTCAAAGTAAGCCAGCATTCATGCCACTTGGCTAATGTTTTGTGTTATTAGAACGATGTCATCAGTGAAGAGGAGGTGGTGTAGTTGCCGACCGTCTATCTTTATTCCCATTTATTCCCATTCTAATTGTTGCATGATGGTCTTGAGGGTGGCACTGAAGAGTTTTGGTGAAATGGTATCACCCTGCTGAACCCCTCTTTTGACATCAATCTTGTTCTCCATATACTGAAAGGGTCACACTCGGCCGCTTGAGAGCAAACTAGTATGATCCTTCCTATAGCCTTCCTATAGTCTCAACATAGCCAGGGTGGTAGTCTCCTGGTAAATTCTAACTGTCCCACGCTGGGTGCAGTGGGTATAAAGAGGAGCTGTGCCCAATCTAGAAAACATAGAAGTCTTAGTAGATGTAGAAGTCAGAAGCTATTCAATCAAGGTGAGTTCTGTAACTGCCACACCCTCTAGCAGTGTTTACATAGAAGAGAGGTCTCATTAGAATGAAGTTTGGCTTAAGTAGATTTAGCTGGGAGTGGGCAAAACAGCAAAGCTCCCAGACTAGCTAAGCCTGTCATCCAACACACGTCCACCTGCCCAATACCAAATTCCGCAGAATGGATATGTCATTCCCAACATTCTCCTTTCTGAAATCCGACATGCCATTTCATCAGTAAAGAAGGGAACAGCACCAGATCCAGACAAAATCATACCTGAACACCTGAAGAATCTGCTGTCAGTACTCATCAATACACTGGCTCGGCTCTTCACGCACTACCTGTCTGAATGCAAGGTGCCCTCCCAATGGAAAACCAGCAGATCAGTTAAACTGTTCAAGAAGGGAGACATCCAAGACATTGGAAACTGCCTGTTGTCCATCATCTACAAAGCAAAATACTGAAAGTAATTCACTATCTTCTACAATACTCCATATGCTACTTAAAATAGATTCAATGTTTTAATATAAAACTATCAAATTCTAAGAAGAAAATATAAGAGGTAAATTCAATGGCATTGCTCTTGGCCATTGCTTTTTTTTGTTGTTAATTTAACAATATCTGTAAATGTTTTATTTTTTTTTCTAACCTCTAGAGTTTCATATTTTCTAGGGTAACAGAACCACACCAAATAATTTTCTCAGATTAAATGTTTAATATCCTAGACACTGGCTTTATGGGATGCTCCCACAAATCAGACCCAACCACGCTCCCCATAGTGCCCACATTCCCGGGAACAAGCGTAAACATATGCTTCATCCTATGTGTATTATACTGGGGCACGAAAGCACATTATTTAATTTTCTCTTATTAAGTCGCCCAGATGAATAGGTGAAGTCCATTCTTTCAAAGTGATTTCTATGGAAGGAACACCTTTTCTCCCAGTGCAGCCTCACGACCCGACTCGGAGCCAGCCTAGATCCTGGGAAACGCCCGACAAATACATTAGAGCAGACTTCAAGCAAAAGGCCAACTGTGTGTGTGTGTGTGACTGAGGCTCTGTCAAACCTTGATTGATTTGGACAGTTTGTAGTTAATTAAGTTCATTTCCAATTCTGTCTCTTCTTCCCATTTCAAAGCATTCTACGTTGAAGGCCTATTTTCAATTAGTAAGAAGAATGAAACAAAAAGAATTAATTACAAAAGTGACAATCTCCATTTAAGTCTTCATAGAGGAACAATTATGTATCTTAAAAGTTAAGAAATTGAAGAGTTGTACTTGTCTAATACATTATGTCCTTGATTTGTATCACATATATATAAACTTGGTGTGTGCATTCCATTTCAGGAAGAAGAAAAATACAGAGACTGAATTTCGTGTCTTTCCCATGGATTAAATAGAAGAGTGGTTTTCGCAAACATTTTACTGACTTTTTCCTGGTCTCTCCAGGATCCCGTAAACCTGATCAGCACAAGCAGTGTGAGGCAGGTCTGGTGGCGAGCTCTGCTGATCTGCCACCAGTGTCTGGCCATTACCTTAGAGCAGGGAGGACCCTGAGTACAGGGCTCTGATGCTCTTCAGCCAGTGAGGTTGCAGGGCTGGCTGTGAGGGAGTGAGGATGGTGGCACTCAGGGCTTGAGATGCTGTGGACCACCAGGGCCACATCTCATGATGCTAGATAGGGGTGGAGGCGAAGGGGGACTGTGGTGTTGGGGTCCAAACCAGGGCACCATACCTAACCCCGGCACTATCTGCTTAGTCCCTCTGACACACATTTTAAAAACCTCTTTCTTATTAAGCTTTCAAGTGCAAAGTTTTCACAGGTGGAAAATGTGAAGTTTTCCAAGTGAAAATGACATGACAAAAATCTACAGAATGATTTCAATATGAAGAAGAGAATTTATGTAACATGTTTAATCTAGTACTAACTCATCCTTATCCTAATAATGATGACAAATTAAAAAAAATCAAACCCAGCTCCTAAAAACTTGGCACCTGTGTTATCCTAACAGGATACTATCAGAGATAAGGTTCTTTATATGAGAAGGATATTTTGGGTCATTGAGTCTGGCTTTTAAAGTATTAAGCTCAGGGCTGGAGAGATAGTATAGGGGGTTGGGCCTTTGCCTTGTATGTGGCAGTCACAAGTGCAGTGCCCAGAACTGATTACCACCAAGAATGATCCTGAGCACTGCTGTGTATGGCTTCCAAATGAGAGAGAGAGAGAGAGAGAGAGAACAACCCTTAGTAGAAGTCCAAGCTGTGGAGATCAGGTTATATGCAAATGTGTGAAGTTCATCAATGTAAAAAGGTTTGCAGGTTGGTAATTTCTCAGTGATGAAATCCTAGATACTAAAACCAGGTCCATAGAAGGCGCTCAGGGGAAAGAAGCACCTTCTAGCCAGTGTGCCTGGACATCATCCCACAGGCTCATGTTCAAACATGAGGTTACAGGAAGAACCTCAGAGTGCTTTGAAGCAAGGCAGTATCAGTAGTGCTGGAGAGCAAATGAGTCAGCATAGTGGGTGCTGATTTCAATCAACCACATAAATAGAAATCAGAACTAAATTGCAACGCATGAAATCTAGATGAAGGTATTTTAAGTGTGAATGTAGATTTCTGATTTTATCTCAGCAAACAGGAGACTATGCAGTTACTAAGCAAGAGAGGGAAAATGCGGTCCAAGTCATTGTCATTGTCCTTAAAAGGGCTGAGGTTATGGTTCTTCAGGGGAATCAATCACAAGCTTTTTTTTTTTCTTTTTGGGTCACACCGGCAACGCTCAGGGGTTACTCCTGGCTCTGCACTCAGGAATTACTCCTGGCAGTGCTCAGGGGACCATATGGGATGCCAGGGATCGAACCCCTGCACAGGCCGGCCACGTGCAAGACAAATGCCCCTACCCACTGGGCTATACTCCAGCCCATAAGCCTTTTTTTTTTGGCCTTCTGGGTCACACCCAGCAATGCTCAGGGGTTACTCCTGGCTCTGCACTCAGGAATTACTCCTGGCGGTGCTCAGGGAACCATATGGGATGCCGGGGATCAAACATGGGTTGGCCATGTACAAGGCAAATGTCCTTCCCGCTGAACTATTGCTCCAGCAAATTTTTTTTATTAAGTCAGAACCCAGACATTAAAAGAAAATTTTAAAAAGTCTTTCCTAGACCTTTTTACATTGTCTTGACAGATTCCCAAGTATGATAAACACAGGCTCAACACAGGACAAGAGAGAAGATAGCATTACAGATAGGAAGTTAGATGTGTGCTGTGTGTGGAGAATGGCAGAGAGAGGAAAAGAAAGACACAATGGGAGAAATTATTCCTTTTTCTGGGGTGGGGGGCACTATCCACTGTTGGGTCACAGGTGGTGTTAGTCAAGGGCTCTTTCTGGTTGTTTTGGAACCAAGACTGGTCGTGTGTACAAGTGCCTCAACCTGTACTATCTCTCCAGCAAAGCAACTTTGAGGCCCTGGAAATAACTGACATGATAAAACTCACTTCCTGGGGCAGGAACAATAGCACAGCAGGGAGGGTGTTTGCCTTGCACGTGGCTAACCTGGGTTCAATCCCCAGCAACCCATACCAACCCCTGAGTACTGACAGGAATAATTCCTGAGTGCAGAACCTGAGTATTGCCAGGTGTGACCCAAAAAAATAAAAAAAAATCACTTCCTGCATGCAAGAGACCCTGAGTTCAGCCCCTGATGCCCATCCTCAGCATTGATCACTTGATCACTTGAATCCGTTATTCATCGATTTGCTCGAGCGGGCGCCAGCAACATTTCCATTGGACCCTATCACGTGCCAATGTAGCCCAATGGCATCTGGTGGATTCAGGAATATGAAGAACCTCAAACCGTTCCTTCAGGGTCTTTACAAGGAAGTCTGACCATCTTGTAGGTGGGCGGCCACGTGATCTTTTGACATCCCGTGGGATCCAGTCGGTAACGGCTCTAGTCCAGCGGTTGTCTCCAAATCACATTACATGTCCAGCCCATCTGATTTTCGATGCCTTGGCAAACGAGACAGCGTCCCTGATTCTGGAATAGCGACGGAGGTCAGAACTCCGGATTCCTTCACTCACTTGAGTGAGACGTGATATTCCAAGCATAGCTCTTTCGATGCCTCTCTGGGAGACCCGAATAGCATTCTCATCCTGCTTTCGTAGGGCTCAGGTCTCTGAGGCGTATGTTAATGCAGGGAGAACGTGCAACCCTAGAGGCCCCCAGACTTGCTTGGAGTGGCCATTACTTTTTAAAAATTAACTTGACTAAAATCAAGAACAAAAAGTCAAAGGAAAAACATCAGTAAAGTTCACCCCAGGAACTTTGAAGAAGAATTATAACAAGTAGTCAGTCTTGGACTGCTAAGATGAACACAGAAAGAGGTTTCAAAATACTTATCATATTTATAAAATATGTATCATATGCATGTATGATATTTAACATACATCCTGGTAGTCATGAGAAGGCTAAATGCACAGGAATGTACACACGCCACACACTCACTCCCTCTCTCTCGGTAGCTTTCCTAGCAAACACATAAGTCAAGAGTACTAATCATATGTTTGTGCATATAATGTGTATGGGCCAAAGAATTGGCCCAAGAGATAATATAGCAGACCACGTACTTGTCTCGCATGTTGCTGACCCCAGCTTTGGTCCACCATATCCTATGCTGGGGATCCTCTGGGGACTGTCAGGAGAAACTCCTCAGTAAAGAGCCAGGACTAAGCCCTAAACATAACCAGATGTGATCTCCAAAAAATATTAAATACATAAAGGAATATAAAAGCAGCAATTATTCAAATGCTCTAAGAAATTCAAAGGTAATGTTACCATAAATGTAGCAATATTTCCTAAGAAATTTAGAGTGTCCTGTCTTTGTTAATGAACATTAAAGTTTCCTTAGCTTCCAAGGACAGGAACCACTTTCTCGGCTCAGCCCTCTTTGGCAGGATACGTGCATGTATATGAATGTCTGTCTGTGTGCACATACAATACATATTTAGAGAAAATCAAAATTGGAAAATTTAAAACAATGTTGCCTTCCCAGAGAAATCACAGAAAAAATATAAAGAGAGAGAGAGAGCACAGGGGAAGAAAGGATTTAAGTATATTCAAATTGAAAAAGTAAAACTGCCACAATTTGTACATGCTATTTTTATATGCAGAAAATTCCCAAACTCCATGAAATAACTGTGAAAACTGATAGACAACTTTAGCAAAAGTTAAGAGGATAAAAATCAATACATAAAAATCCATTGTATTTATATACCAGCAATTTTCTGGAGAAAAAATTTTGTGTACATCTATAACAGCATTAAGAAAGAACCAAATACTCAGAAATAAATACCAAAGAGGTAAAGAGCTCTGCACTCAAAACTAAGATATTAATGAAACTGGTGAAGACAAAAGCAAATGAGAAGATATTCCATGCCTATGAATTGAAAGAATACTATTAAGCTCTCCATACTACCCAGAGCAATACACAGATGAAATGCTATCTCTTATCAAGTTTCCAACAGCATTTCTTTTCAGAAATAGAAAAATCAATCTAAAATGTGTACAGAAGCACAGAAGACCCCAACAGTCAAAGCAATGTTCATAATGAACAAATTCAGAGGCATTCTTATCCGATTTCAGAAGATACTGGAAAAAGAGAAAGCAGCCAAACACTATGGAACTGGCATAAAATCAGATCCAAGAGCCCTTCAGTAAACCCACACGCAGGAGGGTCAATTGGCTTCAACAATCGAGAGTTCAAGAAGAGCAGAGGAAGAACAAGTAAGATAGTTATATGAAATTATAAAAGGAGGCAACTCTGATTCAAAAGACTAGGTGTATTAATTTAACTGCACATGTTCTAAAAAAAAGCCTAAACAAATACAGCAATAAAAAAATGGGCTGATGGCAAAATTGGGTTTGATATCAAGAGAAGAGTTTTACTGAGTTCCAAAGGAAAATCTCCTAAAGGAGTTTGCTAGTGTGATCCATTAATGAGTGTAACAGGGGTTGGGGCTGGGATACCCCATTGAAATAACAAAAGCATATGGTGTATAATTTGGGGGAAAGTGACCATCATCACCTTCTGCCTTTTTTAAACTTCATATTACTAAAACTCAATCAATCCTTTTGAAACAATAGAAGCTGTCACGGAGCAAGAGTTTTCAATTATTGTGAATAAAAATTATCATGACCAAAGAGATCTTTGGCATATGAAATGATAAGTTATAACTCCTTTTGGAGGGAGAGGGATCCGTTGTGATGAAAAGCTGTTTGGTAAAATAGCAGTTTTGATCCTGAGAAATGGACTTAGGAAGGTTGACCAAGTTCCTGAGCCTACTGGTGTTGGTACCTTACTAGAAATGAGCATAAAATAGCACCTGTTACATAATTGTGCTTTGAATAGGGATCACGTTCTGAGATTGCTTAGATTTGCGTGTATTCAGCAAAAACTTTTGTAAAATGCACCTGTGATTAGGTTGTTGTAGACATATTTGGGAATGTCCCAATTTTCCCAATATATAAAATTCTTAGTTCCAGCTTAGCTTATTCTATCAGAAAAGGTACTTTTTAATATCGAAGAAGTCATGCTAGATAAAGCACCTAGTAACTCTGAAAGATTCTCATGCTTAGGTTAAAAAAAAATTAGCTGCCACAACATTTTTATTACATAAAATTTCACACACACAATGAAGTATAGGTTGTGCTGTTGATTTTACATTGAGCAATTATTCAAAGAAAAGTCAAAATTGAAGTTGTTGGATTTCAGAAGGAACAATGTTTACCACTTCACAGAACTGAAGAGAGGAATTATTTGGATGGGGAGATAAATTTCTCGTTCTTAAAGGACATGCTTTCATTGCTCTTTTCACTGCTCTGTTTCCCTTCAAATGGATTATGAGTTTTACACATTTCTAATTTTTGCTCCATTGCACAGACAGACATAACCAGAATTCACCCTTATTTATTTTCAAAAGAGATAGCCTGATTCCTTGCCTGATATATATATTCCCCAGGAGACCAGACAGCCGCCTGAAGAAACAGGATGAAAATAACTTAGAGTCCTACCCACAAGTTCACTGAGCTATAAAGCAACTTTGTTAACTTCACTTATTGGATTTTAAATTGTCATGTATTGGCAATTTGTCACTAGCATTGACTTCCTGCCCTAGAGCCCAGATTACTGCTGTAACTACCGGTTCATTCTTTATCACCAGGTTTATTGCTTACTACCGAGACCCGTAATAGATGACAGCTGAGAACTTGGCTTCACAGTTTCAGGTAGTACCACCTGAAAATGGAATGATGGGAAAGTTCATGCTGTCTTTAGAAAGTCTACAACCTGGAATAGTTCCATCCCAAGGTGTGCGCTACTAAAGAGTTACAGTTATTGAGAATGTGGACGTTTGGACAGACAGAGTCTTGGTACAGTGTGGCCTGTGTCCCCAACAAGGTCACAAGTCAACTTGAGGGCCAAGGTAGATGCATATAGCATCTTGAGACACTAGAGATCAGTTATTCCTGGTGGCCACCAACGGGCCTGGCACCGCTGTCACCTTCAGCCTGGTACTCACCCTTTTCACTCACTGCCCTTCTTTCCCTGTTCCCTGAGGCAAGGAAAATTATTTTAAAAAATTGTGTTTTTTCAGGGATTGATGTCCCGTGGTTTGTAAGACTGTTAAGGATGGTTTCTCATGCACGTGCACATCACCAGGAACCCACTGCCACTCCCTGCATTCAGGGAGTGAATCCACTCCCCACATTCAGCCGTGTCTCGGCTCTCTGGTGAGATGCCTGGCCCCTTTGTCCTTACCTTGCTCTCTACCTTGAATTCCAACCAAGGAGAGATCATTCTGTGTCTAGAAATGCCACTTTCTCGTGCAGCATACAGCTGTGCACGTTCCACTTCCATCCTGCTATGATTCACTGCACTCACGCATCCCCACTCAGGACTGCCTTCCTCGCCCACCATGGAGGAGTTTCTGTGACTTATGTGCTATGCTGTGACTACGTCAAAGTCCTTTAGTGCCAGCTTCCATCTTTCTTAGTCATTCTTCCTAGCCCCATGTTTGTTCTGGATAATTTCATCTTGATTTTTACAGAAAAGCAGAAATATTTCTTCCTTGTAGCTGGAAACACCCTCCCATACACACACACCTCTTCTCACATGTATTCCACGTCACCCTTGCTGTTTCTATTTGATCCCAGTTTAAATTTTTTTTACTGTCATTGGGCTGAGGATTAATGTTCCAAAGGGTGGGGTATGTTTCTAATCCATGACTTTGGTGAAGGGAGTAGAGGAGCGGCAGAGCACTCCTAGTGGTTCTCAGAGAAAACTCCTGACAGGCTCAAGGGACCATATGGGGTACCAAGAACAGGAGATGGAACCTGTGTCAGCCACATACAAGTTAAGCAGCCAAATTGCTGTAATACCTTTTTAATCCTATAATTCATTATTGGACCTAGTATTCAGTTACATCATAGAAGACACTCCATGAATATAATGAATTTATAAATGAATCAGCTACACAATGTAAGTGTAATAGAAGTTTGGGTGGTGAAGATCAGCATGGATAGAATAACTACAGTGTGAAAAAGAACTTGATGAATAAATAGTATTTTGACAAGTGCAAGAAGGGAAATAAAGAACTTCCTAAAAGGAATAAAATTTGTAGCAAAGGGAATAATATATACTGAATTAAAAAAAGCCTATTTTCCCCTGTCTTAGTATTTTTTTTAAATTTTTTTTATTTTATCATCATTGTGAGATATACAATTACAAAGCTGTTCAGGATTGGGTTTCAGTTATACAGTGTTCCAGCACCCATTCCTCCACCAGTGCACATTTCCCAGCACCAATGTCCCTGAATTTCCCTCCCCTTCCCGCATCATGCTTCTATAGCAGGCACTTTGCCTCTTCATATCTCTCTGTTTCTCTCTCTCTCCACCCTCTCTTATGCATTGTGACTTACAATACATACATTTTTGGGTTGTCATGTATACCCCTTTGCCTACATTCAACGTTCTCTTCTCTTATACATTGTGGCTTGCAATACATATATTTATTGGTTATCATGTATATCCCTGTGCCTACATTGCCTATATTCAATGCTCAGTTCTAGACTGGCATTACCATTTCAACTATTATTAGCACACTGGTTTATTCTCTGTATTACCTAACCTCCCACACACTTGCTGTAGATTCCTACCACTGACAAGTCCTCCTGGTTCATGTTTTGCCTGGTCTTGGATATTAGTATCATACTATTTAAAAAACAAGTTACACTCATGGTTTTTACTATGAAAAATAGAATGGCAAGGTACACGGAAGACACATAATCACTTCACTTGTATCACTTGTCTTCCCGTTGTCCATTGATTTGCTTGAGCGGGCACCAGTAACATCTTCATACACGTCCTGTGGTGTGCTAATATAATCCAAGGGCATGTGCTAGCTACAGGAAATGAAGAGCCTCAAACCATTCATTCAGGTCATGAAAATGAGGTCTAAAATTGTTACCGGTTTTTGGCATATCAAATACGACACGGGTAGCTTGCCAGGCTCTGCTATGTGGAAACACATAATAAGAATTATAAGAATCATAATAACAATAATAAGAATGTATATAGATGCATACATTTTGCTGTAAATTTAGTAACCATTCTGCCTATTGTGAACTTGGACCAAAGGATGTTTCATATTGAATGAATCTGTGGAAGTAATGAGCCATGATCTCAAATAGTAACCCTCCTCATCCTCTGTTCTTTTATAGTTTCAGGAAAGTTTAGTTAAACATGCTAATGCTTGTAAGCACTTTTTATTCTTCCCTTTTATATATTTCATTGACTTGTCTCTAGCAACTTGTTACGTTCTTGAGTGAATCTCTAAGTTTGCTGAACATAGCTTCAACTTCATTTGCTCTGCCGGAAACCACATTCCATGAATGCTTAAGTTTAAAATCCTAATTCTACATTTTTTCAACGTAGTCTACATTGAAGCTAAAGACATCTTCAAAGGTGAAACACCACTAACGAAGCAACTGAATAAAAGATAAACATACGGGACTACATGAAACTAAAAAGCTTCTGCACCTCAAAAAAACAGTGACCAAGATACAAAGACAGTTCAGAGAATGGGAAGAATATTCACCCAATACCCATTTGATAAGGGGTTAATATACAGGATATATCAGGCACTAGTAGAACTTTACAAGAAGAAAACAGCCAACCCCATCAAAAAACGGGGAGAAGAAATGAACAGAAACTTAGACAAGGAAGAAATTAGAATGGCCAAAAGGCATATGAAAGAATACTCATCATCACTAACCATCAGAGAGATGAAAATCAAAACAACAATGAGATATCATCTCACACCACAGAGACTGGCGCATATCCAAAAGGGAAAGGACAACAAGTGCTGGCGTGGATGCGGAGAAAAGGGGACTCTCATCCATTGTTGGTGGGAATGTCAACTAGTACAGCCTTTCTGGAAAACAATATGGACATTCCTCCAAAAAGACTAGAAATTGGACTCCTATTTGACCCAGCCATACCACTCCTGGGGATATACCCTGGGAAGCCAAACACATACAATGGAAACACCATCCGCACTTTTATTTTCATAACAGCACTATTCACAATAGCCATAATCTGGAAAAACTAGTATGCCCGAGAACTGATGACTGGATAAAGAAACTTTGGTACATCTACACAATTGAATACTATGCAGCTGTTAGGAAAAATGAAGTTATGAAATTTTCCTATAAGTGGATGGACGTGCAGAGATCATGTTGAGTGAAATTAGGCAGAAGGAAAAAGACAGATATAGAATGTCTGCATTTATTTGCATGACATAAATATATATATACATGTTGGTATCATAGTATGTATATATACATATATATCATAATATGTATATACATACATATTATGATACCAAAATCCAAGGCCAGGCGAAACATGGATCAGGAGATCTTGTCAAAGGTGGAAATTACCACAAACATGTGGGAATCAGAGTTTAGGTAAGACAGAGAAGGGAACAATGTGCTAACAATTGTTGAAAGGGCTAATACCAACCTAGAACTGAGCATTAAATACAGGGAAAAAGATACACATGATAACCTCTAAGTGTATGTATTACAATCCACAATATGTAAGAGAAGGAATAAAGAAAGGGAGAGGGGGAGGAGAAAGAATAAAAGAGATAAAGAACCTGCCATCGAGGGAGGCTATGGGAGTGGGGAGGGAATCGGGGACATTGGTTGTGGAAAGTGGGCACTGGTGGAGGGATGGGTGCTGGAACACTGTGTGACCAAAACCCCCAAACATGAACAATTTTGTAATTGTATATCTCACGGTGGTATAATAAAATATTAATTAAAAAATACATGCACAAAAATATAACCCTAATTCTTCTCAAACCTCCTTATAAATAATCTTTACTTATTTTTTAAAAAGGATTGTGTTTTTTTATCACATATTCATACCAACATATGAAGAACATGAGCATCACCTTGTACTGTTTTTATCATCTGCAGATCCTGGAGTTGAAATGCTGTGCTTGAACTTCTGCGGAGTCCTGCCTGGCTCTGATTGCTTCATTCCTTTTCTACATTTGGACTAAACTGTTTCCTTGACCCAGAGAGCCTTTAAAAAATAACCATATTAATATATATTATATACATAATATATATACAACTTCTATTGTTTTACTTTTGTGTCCTATTGCTATTTAATGGTAAAAGTTCTTTTCTAAAATAATTTTTCCTTTATTTTATCTTCATTCTGCAGTCTTAACATAGAAAGGAAAGAACTATCTTCCTGCAACAATACTACAGATAAATATATTATTCTGACTGTAAAAAGGAAGACATTATAGCTTAGAGACATTTTTATACTTCAAGTTTCTAGAGCCACTAAGCCACAGAGGACAGATCCACAATCTTTATCTGACTGTAAAGTTTTGTTGTTGGTGATTAAGTCACTCTGGTAGAGAATATTTAATACTGCTTCCCAGCATTTTCCAATACTAACAGATGACCACATTGCCCCTTTTACTACTTTGTAAGCTACGGTGCTCTCATATTTTTAACCAAGAGCTGAGGTACTGTTTCAGGCACTTCATTACGTTCTTTGAATACCATCTGTAGATGAAAGAAAAGCATATGTCCAAGTCCGTCAGTAGCAGTGGTGATATGGATTACTAGTAAATGCCAGAGTCATTTATATTTTATTTTATATATTCATTAAGAATCGGGGGAGAATGGAAAGCAGTGGGTGAGAGGGGAGGCGAAGTCTGCTGGGGTGCAGACGTGAAGGATTGCTGCGGGTTGCAGTCATGTATTAGACTGAACCGATCGAAATTGGTTTTGACTTCTGAAAGCAGCAATTTCATCGGGCTCAACCTATATAGGTCTTCCAGGGAGGCATCTCTTAGAAGATGAGATTCGAGCAAAGCCTGGAAGGGGCTCAAAAGATTAGCCAGGGAGATATTTAAAGGAAGAAGTTTCCTTCCGTATATTACATATTCTCCTTTTCTCATTTCAGTTCAGAGCCTTCTGGTCTGACTAACGGCATCCTAGCCTCTCTCTCCCCCTGTAAGACCACCTTTGTTCCATGTCACAGCCATCATTGTGGAAGGTTAAAGCAGCCCAACACAAGCTGGTTGCCTTGACGTCATGAAGGCCAAGAGCTTCAAGGATTTCTGATTTTTGCAAAATCGAAAATGCAATAGAAATGCCACTTGGAACTTCCAAGAATTCCCCTTTCAACAACTCAGAAGGAGTAAATGGGTTCTCTCTTTTTTTTCCACCCTTTTCATCACCCCACCTACCAGCCTAGGTGGTCACTTGTTACATCATGAAAAATAGTGTAGGGGATTTGACATGCTTCCTTAAAACCTGGCAGGGTTACGCAACAGTCTTGGGGACTCAAACCCACCTATGTTAAAGAAAGTACTTTGCTGACCACCTCCTGGAAGAACTGGCTTTTACCTGTGTCAGAGTTTCTCTTTCCTGTTTTATCTGACAAAGTGTATGGTGATGGACCCTGTTTTTGCATTTTGGAGAACAGGGGCTTAGGGTGGTGGTAGATGCCTTTTTTTGCATATCTGAGGCCTGGGCCCCTGGCTGGGTAGTTAAGGTCAGTCATGCAGGTGAGGCCCTCACAACCCCACAAATGACCTTTCCCTCCTCACTGGTCAGTCTTGTCACACTGTTGTTGGGAGAAACAGCGAGATGGGTGCCCTCCCTCTGAGATAGGGTGACAAGAAGTGTCGCCTGGTTTCTCCTGGCCTCCCTCTCCATGTCCTTTCCTGCCTCGGTTTCCACTGCTCTCTTTTCATGATTAACCCGTGACAGGAAGCATAACAGCCCTGAGTTTTCTGAGGCATCCTGGAGTGGCTCTTTCCCAGAGTGACTTCAGGATAAGAACCAGATCATGCCCTGGTCATGTTTCAGAGCCCATCTGCTCTCACTCAATGCTCTTTAATGTGTTTAAATATATTTTATTTACATTTATTTTGAATCTTCTTCACTTCCTCCCATTTTCCCATATGTACATACACTCCTACATGGCTTTATTGATGTCTGCCCCCGTATTTTGGTCATAAGAGTTCTAATTTAAAAAGCAGAGATGCAGATTTTTGTGCTTTTAACAAGGATCCTGGATGCCTCAAACATTATAAAAGTTAAAAATAAAGCACTCAGTTGAAGACAATCTTTTCAATGAGTCACTCATTTCACAAGGACCAGTGACTAAACAATTTCTTACATGCCCATATTTTGCTACCCTGTTTTCACACTAAAATGCTACCCTTTCTCCAGCAAACTGCAAGAAAATGGAAAACAGCATGGAAATGTGTTCATCTAATTATTATCCTTCTAGTGATTAAATGTATTAAAATATACTGAGACTCTGGATTTTATGCAAATTAATTTTCTTTTAGTTAAAAAATAGTTCCTAAATTTCACATTTTTTATCATCAAACTGACTTAGCACAACTTTTTTTCTACTACAAATAATACTTTTGGAAAGAAGGTATAGGTGGGGACTGGAGATGAAGAAAAACAGACTAAGCACATGCTTTGCACACAGGAGACCCATGTCCAATCGCCAGTACCACATGGTCCCTGAGCACTGCCAGTGGCAACCTCAATCCACAGCCTGGTATAGTTCCTGTGCACCCTTGGTGTGGTCCCTGAAACCAAACCAAACCAAACCAAACCAAACCAAAACCAAACAGCAGCAGCAACAACAACACATAATAATAATAATAATAATAATAATAATAATAATAATAATAATAATAATAATAATAATAGGGGCCGGAGCGATAGTCCAGCAGGTAGGGCATTTGCCTTGCACGCGCCAGCCCGTGCTGGCCTGGGTTCGATCCCCGGCATCCCATATGGTCCCCTGAGCACCACCAGGAGTAATTCCTGAGTGCAGAGCCAGGAATAACCCCTGAGCATTGCCGGGTGTGACCCAAAAAGCAATAATAATAATAATAATAATAGATGGAATTGGAAATAAAACCCCAAATTGCCAAACAATAAGTAATTAATACTTTGATTTCTTGGCGGCATTTCGGTTAAATATACCTTACCTAGTTGTATCTTCCTTTTTTTCTATGTGTGCCAAAAATAATAACAAAGTAAATTAAAATGATATAATGATAAAACATGTTTTAAAATGTCTTGAATATGCCAGACTTCAAGATTTTACTCATCTTTAAAATAACATAAAAATCAGTGTTCAAACTAAGCAACAAATCTACTATTCATCAACCATTCTCATAAAAGCATCTGATAAATTGCTACTTATGCTCCTATTTAATACCACCTTAGACTAATAAAATAATTTTATTGAGTGGCAATTATTTTGCCATCTCTGTAAATTCTCTGCTTATGTAAGTAAGGAGTAGGTTAATCCGTTATGCCTACACAGTAACCTCTATTCATATTATTTGGCTGATCCTTTTTGTGGTGGATTATTTTAAGCAGAACTGTTACTGTAAATGAATTTGCTTAAATGTATAGTTCTAAATTAGTGAACATAAATTACAGCTCCATGATTTGTCATAATTCGGCTGATACAGAATTGCATTTGAATATATTATAATTGAGGAATGATTTGAATACTACATGTTCAGCCAGTATGATAAGTTATCATCTCTATGGCTATATTTAGTTTCTTTCTGGGGCATTTTAGAAATCGACTTAAACCTCTATCTTCCAGATGGTTCATTGTTGGTTAAAAGGGTTAACACAAAGCATTCCTGAGTTTATGAAAAGTCGGAGTTTAACTCAGAGAATTACAGAACAGAATGATATTTACAGAACATATTCCAGATAGAAATGTTCCATCTAATGACCTCACATTCAATAAGAATTTACCATAAAGCACAAAATTCCTATACTCTATGGCTGGTTATGCAATAATTTTATATTCCAGAAAATTCACTATTTTGATGAGAAGTTGAATTCTCAAGAAGGGAACAAGGTTTTGGCTTCTGAAGAAATTATGATGTCATAAACATAAAGGGAAGCCTAGACACAAGAAAGAAACAACTTTCTTTTATATTGGTTCAATAGAGAATATCTTAGAAAGATATGCAAGAAAGAGGTCTAAGCTGAAAAGAAATGATCAGAAGAGTACATTTCTCTCTAGAGAAGAAAACATTTTTTCAGACATGCTACCTGGATAAGTATCCCAAAAGTGTATATAAAAGACTGAAGCATTTCTTAAATAAGAATTTGGTGTGGGAAAGATGAGACAGAGACACAAGCATGGAAAATTCTAGTTTATATGAAAAGAATGTGCGTGTAGTCTATATGAAAAGAATGTATAGTCTACCACCACTTCCTAGCCTACCCCTCTCAGACACCACCAAGAGTTTCACTTAACAGAATGAACTTCCTGAATTTACTAACCTTCTCGAATGTGACCAAGCTATAAAGATCACTTACTTTATTTTTATGCTTCATTTTCAGCAGTAGGGCATTTTTCTTTTCTAACTATGCTCACACAATAGTCAACCAACTTTCAGCTTACCCATATGTTGGTTGGGGCATCAGTTAAGTCTGTTCTACTGGAATTGGAACTCAGTAATCTTCTAAAACATCTTCCAACTTCAGTGCTAACAATCTATAACTTCTACAAATACAAATTTCACTTGCAAACTTTCTTTTAAAAATCTGAAGGAAGTAGTATTGTCATGGGGGAAAAAATGTCAATAGTGCAACTTTCTTGTCCACCATTGATCCTCCTGGCCCAGAAGTTCTAAGGTTGGTGAAAGTGAGGCTATATTGAGAGCAGAAACCATCGGGGCAATAGTCAGAATCACTTTGCTTAATTTTTTGCCCTCTTTTAAATAATAATTTTTCCAAAAGCTACCCCCCCCATTCCAGATCATGTCCCCATACCTGTTGTAGAGAAATAAATGGATGCCAATAAACAGATTGTAAATGTCATTGTTCATCTCTGGTTTATAGATAAATGAACGTTTACATCATCTTACTACTGGGAAGCTTGGGGGAGGCTTTGAGAGAGATCCAAAGGCAAGGCAACAACCTATTCTGAGTATCAAACTAGTGTGCACATATTACAAGTGACTATAAAAATGTAAGTCACTGGGGGCAGGGGAGGAATAAGCTCCCAAGAGAAGGCAGCGATTCTCCAGTAGGTCTCTAGATAAATAACACAGTCTCACCTTTGGGAATATGGCATGAAGAGAGTAAGAGGGGGAGCAAATTGAAGGGGACAATGGAAAGAAGGCTGAGAGAGAGCCCTTCCCAGAACAGCACGAGTCCAGGGGCATAGCCCGACTGAGGTAGAATATGCACTCAGGACCTCTGTAAAGAAACCAATGAAGATTGGTGTCTGTACAAAGTCTACACCCAAGGCTAGGGGAGGCCTGCGGGTGTGGAAAATCTACTGATTATATTAAGGACCAGGGAGTGTGTGAGTCTCTGTAAATGTAGCAGACAGCAATGCCACCACAGTTCCTACCCTAGGGGAGCAAAGAATCTATTTGGGAATGGAGGGGGAGAATAAACACTGATTATATACTTCACTTGCTGATATGTTCTATGAAAACATGAAAGGAAGAATAAAAAAACAGCAAAAGGGGTTGAGGGAGCCCGGGCAAGTGCTCAAGGAAGGTATCAATTAGGACATTGGGTGTTCCTGGGGACAGCTGGAGCTGCAGCATGGGAGGGTGGTGAAAGCATGTTCCAAACACAGGGAACAGTCATGGCAAAGCACAGAGGTCTGTGTATGTGTGTGTGTGTGTGTGTGTGTGTGTGAGTGAGAGAGAGAGGAGAGAGTGTGTGTATGTATGTGAGAGAGCGGAGAAAGAGAAAGAGAATTAGTGTGTGTGTGTGTGTGTGTGTGTGTGTGTGCGCACACACACACCAGGGTGCTGCCATCCAACACAGCAGGACTGAGTGAGGCAGGCTGTAGGCTGGGGAGTGAGAGAGTTTTTCTCGAAGCTGAGAAACCCTGAGTGTCAGGTTCAAAGGAGTGTCACGTTGTGACAGGGAGGTAAAGGGATCACTCTGCCTGAGGAAGGCAACAAGGCGATAGAGGAGTGACACACAGGAGACGTAGGAGCCAGCAGGGTCTGTGTGTTCTCCTCTAGCACAACGTGCCCCATAATGAAGTGAATTAGTTATCACTCATTTGCAAAACAATTGGTATGTTCCACGCTAAAAGGCTTCGTATTGCTGAGCAGGTCTAAGATCAGCAGGAAAGGGACAGGCCAGCCCAGAGGTCCAGCATCAGGTCCCTGCAGTTTGCCCCGTGCAGCCCATACCATTCTCAACACCCCCACCAGTTGGCACTTTCATACAAAGAGTGGCCCTGCTGCCGGTCTACAGTGTGGACACCTTATGGCATAGGCATGCATTCCACAGGCTAGGAAAGTGTGCATTTCCCCAGAGCTACCTCTACACTCCTTTACACTGAATGATATTCCAGTGTCTGATGGAACCACTATGCATCCCTTTACCTACTACAGGCCTTAGGTGTTGTAGTGTTCAACAACTAAGGAATTAGGAATAAGGCTGTTATCTGCATCTGAACGGAGGTTGTTGTATCCTTGAGTAAACAAACTCCAGGCAATGTGAGTACTGAATCCCCTGGTCAGGGCATACTTTTGTAAAATACTGCCAACTTCTTCCCAAGTGGCCATACTGCATTCTACATTCCCATCAGCCAAAGGTAAACAGCTCTTCTTTCTTGCCTGAATTTGGGATTGCAAGTGTTCTGGGTTTAGGGCTCTTCTAATACATGTGTTATAGAAGGTCAGTGTGTTCCTTAATTTCTCAGAGGGTCTCTGAAGTGGAGGAACTTTTTACAGGCTTATCTGCCACAAGTGAGTCTCTCTGGGTGAATTATCTTTTCTTTTGTTTGAGGCCACACCTGACTCTGTGCTCAGGGAGTAACACCTGCTGGTGCTCAGGGGACCCCATGTGGTGTTCAGAATTTGAACTAGGGTCCTGGGCCCTGCAGCTGCATGCAAGGCAAGAGTCTTAGCTCCTGAACTCCCTCTCTGACCTCTAGGAAGATAGACTGGACTCAGGATCTGGTTGGATTGTTTCTCCATGGTTTTTAACAGTTCTTTGCCTCTTGAATAACAGTTCTTTGCCTGTCTTGAGTAACTGTTCTCAATCAGGTGTATCTTTTATAAATTATTTTCCTCATGGTCTATGTCTTATCTTCTGATTTTCTTGAGCTTGTTGATATTTTGGGTGTTATGTTATTGCAAAAATGTTTAAAAGCATAAAACTTCAAGGTAAAAAAGTACCCACCATAAAATTACCTGATCAATTATTTTTCAATTTTTATAAATATTAAATAAACTGCTGTCTATTAACACATGTTCATTAATTTTATTAATTATGGAATTCCAATTTTTCCTTCATATTTAACACTTCAATAGAAGCATATTTCAATATTTTTGCCTTCCAGTATTATTTCCTCTTCTCTGTGTTTGCCTCCCAATAATCAACATGAAGTGGGTTTTAAAAAATATATATTACCAGACATCTTATTATGCATAATAATCCATTTTCAAAACAATCTAATCTTTAAAAATACTACTCTTCCTTCACAAAATGTATTGCAATTTTAAGCCCATTTCACTTGCAACATGTAATATTTTAATGAATTCTTGCCTCTTTATTTACAGACCAAACTCACTTGTATCACTTGTCTTCCCATTGTTCATCGATTTGCTGGAGCAGGCACCAGTAACATCTCCATACATCCTATCACAAGCAAGTGTAGCCCAAGGGCATCTGCTCACTCCAGGAACATTAAGAGCCTCAAACCATTCCTTCAGGTCATGGGAATGAGGTCTGTAATTGTTACTGGGTTTTGTTATATCAAACACAAAATGGGTAGCTTGCCAGGCTCTGCTGTGTGGTGGTACACTCTCAGTAGTAGGCTCTCATCTCTTTCATTTACTGATGAATCTCAATGGGGAGTGATCAGCTTTTCTCTTGGGTGGAGCTCTGAGGACCTGCGGAGTCGGATGTTGAGAATGACTGGCTTCATGGAGTGAGGATTCCTATTGTCTTCTTGCTAGGCTCACTGGATGATGGGCCATGGATAGAACCTGCCTAGAACTGTATACAGTGTATAAAAGTGAAAGATCCTGGGAAGGACCTAGTCCTAACTTCCAGTATTATTTAAGACTGTCATGCATCTGCTCTGCAGCCGCATGCTGGCAGAGCTGTGGGTCTGGAGTGTCTCACTTCTGGGTTGCTGACTGTGGTGGTTGAGAGCTCACAGCCACATCTGCTGACATGGAGGTGGAGGAATGGGAGGAGGAGCCCAAATCCCTGCTCCAAGCCTGGTCAGTGTGGCCCCCTCCCCACATGTGTGAGCAAACCCTTGGAGCTATGTCGGACTTGGCCAGGGGCTGGCCGAGCCATTTACCACCCTCTAGAACTCCATGAGCAGCTGGAGGGTGGGGCTGAGTGGCACAGCTATTGGTCTGGAGTGTCTCTTCCAGGCTTTCTGGCTGTGGTGATTGGAAGCTCACAGCCATGCCTGCCAACATGAAGGTGGAGGAATGGGAGGAGGAGCCCAAATCCCCTCTCTAAGTCTGGCCAGTGTGGCCCCCTGCACATGTGAGAAAAGACAGACCAAACTATTCTGAGAAATAAAGAGTATTCTAATAAACAGACCTGTTCAAATCTGGGACTCCTTTTTGGCCCCAATTTTTGTCCGGATTATGGATGCCCCAGACCCTTTCTTAACAACCCTCTCTGTCATAGAGCCCAGAGAAAAGGATGTTTATGATAACCAGGAGTGATTTTAGAGAAATTAACTTCAGAACTGCACTTGCATTACAAAGCGATAAGGACCCCAAGTGTTGTTTGTGATTGGCAATTGGAACGAACTGCATGGTCTGTTGCAGGATACCTAAAAGCCTCTGAATCTGCCCTGGATTGCCTCCTGCAGGTCACTTTGTAGATAGGGGGTAGTTTAAATGTGGCAGTTTATCTGACCATGTATTCTATACTGGCTGGTATATTCTCTCATGCTACTACAATCATTGTGGAACTAGCTAGATCTTACCAGCATATTTGCCTGGCCACGTTGGATCTCTTAAGTAATTAGACCAGAAAGAAATGCTGTTTGCTGCCAAGCAAGCAAGCATGGCTCCCTGATAACTCAAAGGCCACTAAAATACAAAACTACCATGAAGTAGACGAGACTTGTGAAGGCTTGGAGAAATATTTAACTGGCATTAGTATAGTCTTTGGTACAGAGACATGCCATTACAGAAACCCCCTTCTCTACCCTATAAAGGCTTTTCCAGGCAGATCTTGGCTCAAGACATTAGCATATAATAGGGCCTAGGTGAGGTGCTGGGAGAAATTACCTGAGGGCATATGACCCTCCCTGCTTCCCATAATAGTAGGAGGGAGGTCTGAGTTGCAGGGGTATAAAACTAGCCTGCTTCCTCTCTCGCGCTCCCTTTTTTGGGGCTCTCTCTTTGTGAGCTCGAACCCTTCTTGGGAGTCTTGTCTTTGTCTCCTCTCTACAGGTCCTTTACATGTGGTGGCCGCCATCTTGGCCTACACGTGGCTGGGGTTCTAGCCGGGAATCCTAAGCACAGGGTTTTTCCTATTGCTGATTTGTATGCCTAAACCTGTGAAAAATAAAGCATTTAAAACTGCATTGGATTCCTGAGTCTTCATCCATTCCTCGCCGACTTTGGAGGTAGAAGGGAACTTCGCTTCCTGGCATTGTCGGGGACCTCAGCAGTGTTCCCAGACAATGGTCAAAGCTAAATGTTTCCCCAGGCAGGGACAGAGAGATCGTACACCTGTGTGGGTAACTGAACAACTCAGGCCCCACTAGGAGTGAGCCCCTGGACATTTCTGGGTGTGATTCACAAACAAGCAAACAAACAAACAAGAAAGTCAAAGGTTCTCCTCATCACATCCCTGATATAGAATCACAAATCAGCAGCCCCAGACTCTGCAAACACCCAGCTTCTCTTCAGACCACTTGCCTTTGAGCAATTTACCATCATTTCTCTAGAATCTTGAAATGGGCTATTAAAAGCATATGGCCCAGAATACCAGACTTAACCTCTGGTCTCAATCATTAGCATATAGGGAAATACTCTGGTGCTTTGATGTTTTGAGCAATTTTGTTCTACTTAATTCTGATTAAATTATTTGGACAAAGAAAATGTGCTGGTGGAAATAAGTACCTTCTTATTTTCCAGGAGATAATTATTAGGTGCAGTGGAATGAGTTCATCCATTTTAGTGATAATCAGTTAGGAAAGGTATCAATTACCATTTGCAAAGAGAATGATTCAGGTGAATATGTTCCTGACAAAAAGTTCTTGGTCTGAAAAAAAAAATTTTGGGGGGTTTGGGTGATACCCAGCAATGTTCAGTGGTTACTCCTGGCTCTGCACTCAGGAAATACTGCTAATGGTGCTCAGGAGACCATATGGGATGACAGGAATTAAACCCAGGTCTGCCCTGTGCAAAGCAAATGCAGTACCCACTGTACTATCACTCCAGATCCCCATTTGAAATATTTTTAAACTACAATTTTGAAATATTTTAAAATCATAACCTTCAGTCTTCAAATTCTCTATCACTCTTGGGAGGATTATATTAAAAAAATAACAAACCTCTTATATGAGGTTTCAAAGTAAGTTCACATATATATATATAGGAATAAGCAGATGAACGGATAGATATTCTGTACATAAATATCTATTCTTACCAGAACCTCTTCAGAATAAAGGTTTCATGTTTTACTCTAGGTAGGTATTCACCCTCCAGATAAGCCCATAATTAAGCATTTGAGAAAATACATGTTTAACATAATATTTTTCATCCATTAACCAATTACCAAAAATTTCTGTTATTTCATTCCATTTTATCTGAAGGGAAAATCAGTGCATGAGTATACAATGTCAGTCTGCATCCCTCTGAGATCCTTTATAAAGACTTACTTTTTTCTTCAAATACATAATTAAGAGTATGCCCTCTGTCCTTAGTATATATAATACACTAAAAGCCTTGAATCCAATCCTTTAATCATCAGTGCTTAAAGGAAACAGCCTTTTCTGAGCCCTCTGTGTAGGTTATCGACTGTACCTTTAAAAATTACTTTGTATTTTAGCAATTGAATTTCTGACACGAATTATCAAGAGCAGAGGGGTCCAGTAGAGAGAAGCAGGTACTCAGTAGGATCTGGATAAATTCCTTAAGTCATAAAGAGTCTCAATTTCTCCTTGAGTTTGGTTTATATGTGGAACCAGGAAAAAGAAGCAAGTGCAGTCAGAATAAGAGCATAAATTAGTCTTTGAAACAACAAGGTGGAGGGCAAACTTAGCAAGTGGTTATTTCTCCAAATAAGTACCAAAGATCTGGGTAAACAAGCATAGAATTCCAAACAGGAAGACTAAGCACCCATCATGTCACTGAATAGAAAGAAAACCTGAGGGCTGGAAGACTATTACAGCTGGTAGGGCAAGTGCCCTGCATGTGGTTGACTCAGGTTCAATCCCCAGCATCCCATATGGTCCCTGAGCACCTTTAGGTGTGCAGCACCAGGAATAAATCGGATGCACTGATGAGTGTGCCCCCATAAACACCACCAAAATAAAAAAAAGGTAATCAAAGGGTAGGTAGGGGAAAAAAAAATCAGTGTTTCCTGATACTACAGTTCTATCATAATGGCAAAGTATACATCTTACTCAGAGAAAATTTCTAGTTCTAGATGTCATACTTCACAGTCAATTTTAAATACCTCTTAAGTAGAATATTTAGTACCAATGTCCTATCAACTACCATATAAAAATATTTTCAGATGAGAACTGTTGAGATCATAGTAAACAAATATTCTTAACACACTGGAATTGTCACTGAGACTGGTTGAAACAGAAGTAACTCACTGTGTTACTGTTTTTTTATTCTTGGGGGGTAAACACCAGACACTGGAAGCAGAGACTAGAGACAAAGAACATCATAAGACATCCAGGTCTTTATCTGTTTGGCTTTCTCTGAAAAGATTCTAGAATGTTAGTCAAGCAGACTCTTAGTAAAAGATGCTAATATGTTAAAAGTCCTTGATATTTATCTCATTTGTGTATTTTGCTAGTTC
This sequence comes from Cryptotis parvus, assembly GCA_021461705.1. Taxonomy (NCBI): domain Eukaryota; kingdom Metazoa; phylum Chordata; class Mammalia; order Eulipotyphla; family Soricidae; genus Cryptotis; species Cryptotis parvus. The sequence goes on from JAJIBD010025591.1 coordinate 31,941, forward strand.
TAAACTGAACACACATTTTTGAAGTTACCTCCTATGTCTCAAATCATGGCTCCAACTTGAAATCGCTCTGCTGCCAAGACCAATTTGTAAAGCTATCATTTTCATTTCTAAAAAATTTTATTATACGACCGTGAAATATACAATTACAAAGATGTTCATGTACGGGTTTCGGTCATATAATGTTCCAGTACCCATCCCCATCAGTGCCTATTTCCCACCACCAATAACCCCAAACTCCACCCTCCCTAACCTGCCTCTATGGCAAGTTCTTTCTCTCTTTTTCTCTCTCTCTCATCTCTTACACATTGTGCATTGCAATATATACATTTAGAGGTTATCCGGTGTATCTTTTTGTCTATATTCAATGCTCAGTTCTAGGCTAGTTTTGTCATTTTCGACAATGATTAGCACACTGCTCCCTTCTGTTTTACCTAATCTCTGACTCACAAACACTTGTGGTAGATTCAACCTTTGACAAGTCCTCCTGATTCATGTTTTGCCTGACCTTGGATGTTGGCATCATAATATATCACTTGATCACTTGACACCCCGTTCATTATTCATCGATTTGCTTGAGCGGGTGCCATTTCCATTTGACCCTATTACATGCCAGTGTAGCCCAATGGCATCTAGTTGCTTCAGGAATATGAAGAGCCTAAAAACTGCTTGTTCAGGGTCTTGAAGAAGAAGTCTGACCATCTTGCAGGTGGGCGGCCACGTGATCTTTTGACATCCAGTGGGATCCAGTCAGTAACAGCTCTAGTCCAGCGGTCATCTCCCAAATCACATTACATGTCCAGCCCATCTGATTTTCAATGCCTTGGCAAATGAGACTGCGTCCCTGACTCTGGAACAGCAATGGAGGTCGGAGCTCCGATTCCTTCTCTCACTTGAGTGAGGCGTGATATTCCAAGAATAGCTCTTTCAATTTCTCTTTGGGAGACCCAAATAGCATTCTCATCCTGCTTTCATAGGGCCCAGGTCTCTGAGGCATATGTTAATGCAGTGAGAATGGTGGAGTCAAAGAGATGTGCCCGGAGCCGGAGATACTTTATTCTTTTGGCTATTTCTTCAATGTTTTTGAAGACAGTCCATGCCGCTCTCTTCCTCCTGCACAGCTCAGGTTTTAGGTCGTTTATCATGTTGACTTCTTGACCTAGGTACACATAACTGCTGCATTCAGAGATGTTTGTTCCATTGAGAGTGAATGGGGCCTCAGGAACTAGTTCATTTTTCATGAACATAGTTTTGTTGAGATTCAGTTGTAGACCTATCTTTCCACATACTTGGTCAAAGTCAGCCAGCATTTGTGCTGCTTGGCTAATGTTTGGTGTTATTAGAATGATGTCATCAGAGATGCGTAGGTAGTGTAGTTGCCGACCGTCTATCTTCACTCCCATTCCTTCCCATTCTAATTGTCGCATGATGTTCTCAAGGGTGGCCCCTGAAGAGTTTTGGTGAAATGGTATCTCCCTGTCGAACCCTATTTTGATATCAATGATTGTCGTGATGCCTCTGGGGTCCCCAACAGTGCCGGGAAGCGAGTTCCCTTCTACCTCCGAGCCAGCGGGGAATGGATGAAGACTCAGGAATCCAATGCAGTTTTAAAAGGCTTTACTTATCACAGGTTCAGATATACAAATCAACAATAGGAAAAACCCTGTGCTTAGGATTCCTGGCTAGAACCCCCAGCCACGTGTAGGCCAAAATGGCGGTCACCACGTGTTAAGGCCCTGTAAAGAGGAGACAAAAACAAGACTCCCAAGAAGGGTGCGAACTCACAAAGAGAAAGCCCAAAAAGAGAGCATGAGAGAGGAAGCAGGCTAGTTTTATACCCCTGCAACTCAGACCTCCCTCCCACTATTATGGGAAGCAGGGGAGGGTCAAATGCCCTCAGGTAATTTCTCCCAGCACTTCACCTAGGCCCTTTTATATGCTAATGTCTTGAGCCAAGATCTGCCTGGCAAAGCCTTTATAGGGTAGAGAAGAGGGTTTCTGAGATGGCATGTCTCTGTACCAAAGACTAATACTAATGCCAGTTAAATATTTCTCCAAGCCTTCACAAGAGTCTCGTCTACTTCACGGTAGTTTTGTATTTTAGTTGCCTTTGAGTTATCAGGGAGCCATGCTTGCTTGCTTGGCGGCAAACAGCATTTCTCTCTGGTCTAATTACTTAGAGATCCAACGTGGCCAGGCAAATATGCTGGTAAGATCTAGCTAGTCCCACGATGATTGTGGTAGCATGAGAGAATATTTATACGAGCTAGTACAGAATACATGGTCAGATAAACTGCCATACTTAGACTACCCCCTTATCTATGAAGTGATTTGCAGGAAGCAATCCATTGCAGATGCAGAGGCTCTTAGAGGAGTCCTTCAACAAATGATCACTTCTTTGTAGAATGGTGAGATCCTGGTGGTGAATCTATAATAAAGCTCACAAAGGATCTTGATGTATTGGGTTTGAGACGCCCTGTTTGGCTAGGGCTTCTATGACCGCTTCAGTCTCCACAGAATCAAAGGCTTTCTTTAAATCAATGAATGTGAGACAAAGTGGCATCTTGAACTTCCTACAAACTTCAATGAGCTTGGTTACTGTGTGGCTATGGTCGATTGTGCTGAATGCTTTCTGGAAGCCTGCTTGCTTGCATGGTTGTCCTTCATCTAATGTTCTGCCATTCAGTTCTGGATGACTCATGTGAACAGCTTGTAGATGAGAAACAATAGGCAGATGGGATGATAGTCACCAATGTCGTGGATGTCTCCCTTCTTGAAACACTAGAACTGTCCTGCTGGTTTTCCATTGGGAGGGCACCTTGCATTCAGACAGGTAGCATGTGAAGAGCCGAGCCAGAGTATTGATGAGCACTGAAGGCAGATTCTTCAGGTGTTCGAGTTTGACTTTGTCTGGGCCTGGTGCTGTTCCCTTCTTTATGGACGAGATGGCATGTCGGATTTCAGAAGGGAGAATGTTGGGAACGACATATCCATCCTGCAGAATTTCGTATGTTGGTAGGTGGATGTGGCTATCAAAGAGATCTGAGTAGCAGTCATGGATAATCTTCTCCATTGCCTTTCTGGAAGATGTGATAGGTCCATCAGGGCATCGGAGGGCAGTCATCTTGGTCTTATAGTTGGCAAAAGACAGGCGGGCGTTTTGAATGCTCCCCCCCGGCTTCTGCTGCATCTTCCAGTATTTCTGCTATTCTCTCTTTAAGGTCTTCCTTTATTGCTTCTCTGCTCTGCTTTGCAAGCTTGGGTGTTAGTATTTGGTCGCCTGAGGCTCGTGCCTTGCCATGTTGGCAAATGAGTTCCAAGAGTTTTTGAAGGCAGGCATCCTTTTGTGGCTTTTTCTCTCGGCGTTCTTGCACAATCATGGAGGTGCTGAACCAGTCAGTTGTAGTCTTCATCAATGTCCTCAATGATGGTATCTTCCCATGTTGCCACAGTGGTGCCATATAGTTCCCTGTTGGTGGTCGTTCTGGGAGTTCTCTTCTCAAACTTTGCAGTCTTTTCTCCCTGTTGCATGAAGTAGAATTTTTAATGAAGGAGACAGTGGTCCGATCCTGTTTGGAATTTTGGGATGACAGCAACATCAGTCAGGCAAAACCATTGATTGAAGATGATGTGGTCAATTTCATTGTGGAACTGTCCACCAGGGGATTCCCATGACCAACGTTTCGATTCAGTCTTCTGGAACTGAGTTCCCATGAATGGTCTTGGTGGATATGATGAACTCAGATAGTCTCTCACCCTGTTCATTCCATTCTAGGTCATGGGCCCCAATGTGTAGTTCTTTGGCTGATCTTCTCTGTCCTATCTTGGCATTAAAATCACCGACTATAATCTTGTAGAAGGTGTGGTCTTTTTATAGAACTCCAGTACCATGAAGAATTTCTCAATTTCTTCTTCTTTCTCAATTGAGAAATTGAGAAAACATAATATATGTATGTATATAAATACATATATATTTGTCATGCAAATAAATGCAGTCATTCTATATCTGTCTTTTTCATTCTGGCTAATTTCACTCAACATGAGCCTCTCCATGTCCATCCACTTATAGGCAAATTTCATAACTTCATTTTTTCCTAACAGCTGCATAGTATTTCATTGTGTAGATGTCCAAAGTTTATCCAGTCATCAGTTCTTGGACACTCTGGTTATTTCCAGATTCTAGCTATTGTGAATAGTGCTGTTATGAAGATAAAAGTGAAGGTGGTGTTGCTGCTGTGTATTTTGGGCTTCCCAGGGTATATTCTGAGAAGTGGTATGGCTGGGTCAAATAGGAGCCCAATTTCTAGTCTTTGGTGGAATGTCTATATTATTTTCCAGAAAGCCTGTACCAGACAACATTCCCACCAACAATGGATGAGTCCCTTTCTCCGCACATCCATGCCAGCATTTGTTGTCCTTGCCCTTTTGGATCCCGTGCCAGCCTCTGTGGTGTGAGATGATATCCCGTTGTTTTGATTTGCATCTCTCTGATGACTAGTGATGATGAGTGTTCTTTCATATGCCTTTTGGCCATTCTAATTTCTTCCTTGTCAAAGTTTCTGTTCATTTCTTCTCCCCATTTTTGATGGGGTTGACTGTTTTCTTCTTGTAAAGTTCTCCCAGTGCCTCAGATACCCTTGATATTAACCCTTTTTCAGATGGGTATTGGGTGACTATTCTTCCTGCTCTGTGGACTGTCTTTTTATCTTGGTCACTGTTTCTTTTTGAGGTGCAGAAACTTTTTTAGTTTCATGTAGTCCCATATGTTTATCTTTTCTTACGGTTGCTTTGTTAGTGTTGTTTCACCTTTGAAGATGTTTTTAGTTTCAATGTCATGGAGGGGTTTTCCTATATTTTCTTTGATGTACTTTATGGTTTTAGGTCAGATATTGAGATATTTAATACATTTTCATCTGATTTTGTGCGTGGTTTTAGACAAGAGTTCAAATTCTTTTTTTTTTTTTTTTTTTTTTTTTTGCATATAGCCGTCCAGTTTTCCTAGCACCAATTGTTGAAGAGGATTTCCTTGCTCCATTTGGTACTTTTTTGCTCCTTTATCATTGATTAAATGGTCATGTAGTTTAGGATGGCTGTCAGGATATTCGCTCTATTCCATCTTCGGCTGATCTTCTCTGTCCTATCTTGGCATTCAAAATCTCGACTATGATCTTGTAGAAGGTCAGATCTGTTTTTATTCCAATAGTATGCTGTTTTTTAAGTATTACCGCTTTGTAGTACAGTTTGAAGTTGAAGGGTGATGCCTCCCCATCCTCTTTTCCCAAGGATTGCTTTAGCTATTCTTAGGCGTTATTTTTCCATAAACATTTCAGGAGTGTTTGGTCAATTTCTTTGAAGAATGTCATGGGTATCCTTATAGAATGGCATTGAATCTGTATAAAGCTCTAGGGAGTAGTACCATTTTGACAATGTTAGTTCTCCCAATCCATGAAGTAGTGAATGTGTTTCCATTTACTCACGTCCTCTTTATTTCATGAATGAGTATTTTGTAGTTTTTCTTTGCACAGGTCCTTTATACTCTTTGTTAAGCTGATTCCTAGGTATTTGATTTTCTGTGGTGCTTTGTGAATGGGATCGTTTCTTAATATCTCTTTCATTATTTGTATATATAGAAAAGCCACTTATTTTGGGGATTGATTTTGAAACCTGCCACTCTACTATAAGTATCTATGACTTCTAGGAGTTTTTTGGTTGAGAGTGTAAGGTTCTCTAGGCATAATATCATGTCATCTGCAAATAGTGATAGCTTCACTTCTTCCTCGCCTATCTGGATGCCCTTAATGTCCTTCTCTGATTGCTATGGCAAGTACTTCCAACACTATATTGAGTATAAGTGATGAGTGGGCAACCTTTTCTTGTCCACGATCTTAGGGGAAGGCTTTCAGTTTTTCCCATTGAGGATGATGCTTTCTGTGTGTTTTGGTAGATGGTTTTCGACTATATTGAGAAGGTTCCTTCAGTTCCCATTTTATGGAGGGTTTTTATCTGAACTTGTGCTGGATCTTGTCAAATGCTTTCTCTGCATCTATTGATATAATCATATGGTTTTTATTTTTCTCTTATTAACATGATGCAATATGTTGATTTGTTTTGCAGATGTTGGACCATCCTTACATTCCCCGGATGAATACTACTTGGTCATGATGTATAATCTTTATGATGAGTCTTTGGATTCTGTTTGCTAGTATTTTGTGGAAGATCTTAGCATCAGTTTGTCATCAGAGATATTAGTCTGTAGTTTTATATTTTTTGTGCTGTCTCTGCCATATTTGGGTGTCAGGGTGATATGTGCCTTGTAGAACTATTTGGGAGGAGTTTTTGTTTCTTCTATTTCCTGAAAGATCTTGAAAAGGACTGGCAGTAGGTTCTCCTTAAAGGTTTGAAGAATTCACTAGTTAATCCATCTGGACCTAGGCTTTTTGTATTTGGGCAAACTTTTAATTACTGTTTCAATTTCCTTGATAGTCATAGGCTTATTCGGGTATTTAGGTCTTCTTGTTTCAACCATGAGAAGTTATAGAACTGCCGCGAATTTATCATTTCTCCAAGTTCTCATGTTTTGTGGCATACAGATCTTTTGAATTTCTGTAGTTTCTGTTATGTGAATCCCTTTTAATTTCTGATTCTATTTTTTGGGTTCTCTCTTTACCTTTCCTTGCAAGGCTTGCCAGTGGTTTGTCGATCTTGTTTATTTTTCAAGAACCAGCTCTTGGTTTCATTAATCTTTTGGATAGTTTTGGGTTCCAGTTTATTAGTTTCTTCTCTAAGTTTTACTATTACCTCTGCCTCCTGGGTTGGGCTCCTTTTTTGGTCTTTTTCTAATATTTTGAGCTGTGAAGTCAGGTTATTCATGTAGGCCCTTTCTTGTTTCTGATGAATGCTTGCAGAGCTATGAACTTTGCATAACACCGCTTTCACTGCGCATCCACAAGTTTTTATAATATGTTTCTTCATTTTTTCATTTGTTTCCAGGAATCTTTGGATTTCTTCTTTGATTTCTTCTATGACCCACTTGTTGTTCAGCAGTGAGATGTTCAGTTTCAGGTGTTTGGCTTAATTTCCTGATTCTGTATGGTTAACTTCCATTTTCAGTGCATCATGGTCTGTAAAAATAGTTGATACGATTTCTATCTCATTTTATTTGAGGTATGTTTTGTGGGCTCAGCATTTGGTCTATCTTGGAGAATGTTTATGTGCGCTAGAAAAAAAAAATGTGTATTTGGCTTTTTGGGGGATGAAAGCCCTGTATATATCTACCAGTTCTCTTTCTCCCATTTCTTTCCTTCAGCATTAGTATTTCCTTGGTGAGTTTCAGTCTCATCGATCTATCAAGAGTTGATAGAGCAGTGCTGAAATCTCAACTATTATGTTACTGTCAATATCTTCTTTGAAGTCTATTAGGAGTTGTTTAAGTATTTTGCTGGTCCCTCATTGGGTGCATATATATTTAGGATGTGATTTCTTCCTGATATACATATCCCTTAATTACTAGAAATGACCTTCACTTGTTCCTTCTGACCTTTTTCAGTCTGAAGTCTATGTTATAAGATAGTAGTAGGACCACCTCAGCCTTTTGGAGTTGTTTGCTTGGAGAATTGTTTTCCTGCCCTTGACTTTGAGTCTGTGTTTGCTCTAACTGTTTAGATGTGTTTCTTGCAGGCAGCAGAATGTTGGATTCATTTT